>CAXHKU010000823.1:557500-567500 GCA_964017125.1 Flabesymbios commensalis | reverse complement strand
AGATTTACGATAGTGTACAGTGCTTTGTTTATTTTAGTAATAATATATGTATAGCCTGAGTATACTTTTCTATGTAACTATGTTTTCAATTTTACATGCAAAGATCACTGATCGATTCATGATGTACCGTAATATCTGGTATTGTCTATATATTGTGATATCTATATTGTAACATATTACCGTTATTAAAAAAATAATGCTGATTCATTATATTACTTGTGTTTTTTATTTGGTCCGTTTTTGTTCCGTAAAAACTGACCTGCACAATGGTCCGTGCAATGTCCATGGGCCGCGGGTGTCCCTAGTATAGGCCGCTGGCCAGACGTTAGGGTGGGGAGTGACAATGTTTATTCAGTAGCTGACTGGAAGGGTGGGGTAAACCATGGAGATAGTACCATATCCTTGCTATGGGGAATAAAGAATTTGGTAACCTGGATAACGTATCATATTTGACACACCCATGTGCCACAGGGATACTGCGACAATTCGCCGTACATTCGCCAAGCGTTCACTAAGCATTCGCTGAATGCATTAGCCGAAATGCATTTTTTCAGAAAGGTAACATGAGAATAATTTAGTATTATTATTTACATTTAGATATGTGTCTTATGTCTTATTCAGGAGAATGGCAGCATTGACACGGCGCAAAAACCCAGCTCGAATTAACCAGGATTCATTGGCCAAAAATGCAATAACGAATGGAGATGATCATCCTGACTATTTGAAAGTTCAGACATTTGCAGTTAGAGGTGTGGGTTTGTTATCTACTTGTAAATAATTTGTTTCCATTGAAAAATAAAACTATTAGCTACACGAAGGCCTACTAATAAATATGTCATTAAATATAGTAGTGCAGTGACACGTGCAGATTGTTTCATTTGGTTGGTTGATGGTTGTATTTGTGATATCAATTAATTGCCTTTGTCATTATAAGTAGTTCAATAAAGATAATATATGCCAGATTATGATTTCATATGTTTATCATAATGGTTCCAGCGAGTTGAAACTTCCAAAATTGCTTGATTTCGATTCATTAAAAGTGTATTATTGGTATTATTCAGGTCGAGGGATATAGTCCGGCAGCCATGGCAGTATACCTGGACTTGGAGTATATAGTTTTTTTCTTTACAGAATACTGCTGCCCAGACCACCTGTTTGAAGATTTCGGAGGGTGTGGAGGTGACACCCTTGGGCAATTTTAGTTATTCACGTTTTTCAAACACTGTGGAAATATAACTTTTTCACTTTTTGGCCTAGAAATATGTATAATAGCACTTTTCTAACTAAATTGACCATGAGAAACTCATTTCTGGCATTATTTTTTAATTTAGAAATTCATGTCGTGCATAAATCCAAGATGGCCGCCACTACTAATTTACTAAACCACTAAAGTACATTTCTGAACAGACACAAATGTGAAACTACATTGCTGGCCAAACGTTCTCTGTGGATTTATTTTCTACGTGTGTTCAGCGAGATCATTTATATTAAGAATTATGAAAGCACGATCAAAGCAAAAACGTAATGACAGTAATAATATTCGTATAAAAATATTTACTGCAGCAACGACATAGGCCTACAGGCAAATGTTCATGTATCCACCATTATAGACTTATTATCTAAGTCATGAACAACACAGGTAGGGCTATAAAAAATATAGTTACCACTAACCTATAATGACTGTTCTGAACTCAGTTGTCATGAACATCTTAAATTGTAGGCTTATACGTGCAATAAAAGCACCAAGATTCATAAGTTTACTTGAAAAACTAAAAGATGTGCCGACGATTATGCCTCAGCTGCAGAGCGTAATTTGCATGAACCGACAGGCGGATTTGGGGATGGCCGTACAGACAGACAGACAAATGGAAAACTTGACTTGACTTAATGTATCCAGCCTCAGGATGATGGAGACACAGTAGTAATTAGAATCATGCTTAACGTCACTTTTCGGCACTAATTTTAAGTGACATTTAAGTGTCAATTAATTGACACTGTAATACACTAAAAAACAGTACAGTCCATTAAGGAGATGAATGATGCACATATGATGATGTGAGGGTGGGGTGATAGGGCATGGTGGGTTAACCAGAGTGGTTTCTTTCACTCGCCTGATAAGGGCTTATGGGCATGTTTAGGGGATTTAACCCCAGATATGCTCAGGCGGTGGGAGACTTGGGTTTCGCTATACAAAACACAGCTCCGCTATCTTCGGGTCTGAGAGTCTCCAGATTAGTGATAACTGAGAGTAGCTCCATTCATCCCATGTGATATACCTAATGTCAAACACTTGCCGATAGCTTAAAGCCTTACCACGGCCAACACCAGTGCCTGCGTTGATGCGGGAGCTGAATTGTTGAGTGGAGGAACCAAGGTACATGTGCACCGCTGTCATTACACCCGGAAATTATAGCCAAAAACGTGGAGGCTGCACAGCGTCCCTTGAATAATCGCTTTAGACTAGTGCATGAAATATACAGAACAGATCCCAATGGCCCTCCACAAGTGGGAGCCAAAATTACTACCATGCGATCATCCCAGTATCCTGATGGAGACACACAAAATGACAGCTTGCAGCAATATATAGGATCAAACTGGAGCAAATATAATGCTAACATATTTAGGCCTAATATTAAACGTTGATGTGGAAATATTATGGCAATATATGATATTGTGTTTATATGTTTATTCTATAAATATTGTGTATCGCAATTGTGGACACAGAAAATTGCGAATAAATAATTATCACTTTTGCAGAAACAGATTTTACTTCTGTGAGGTAGGTCGGTGCTACATGAACATGTTATAACCTATTGCACTGCACGGGGAATTAAATCTACATTTGGTGGGACAATAATTGATAACAATAATTGAAGGGGTCAGAACAAAACCAAGGCTAAGTCAAATTTTCAGAAATTTGACTATGGGGTACCATAGGACAAAAAAAACAATGTGCTATGTGTCTACCACAATATATCATGAAAATAATCTATTTTGATGACAAAGCGGCCATTTTGTTCTGGACAAAAGAAAGTTAACCATTTTTGTCCTATGGTACCCCAAAATCAAACATCTGAAAAAGTCAGTTGGGTCAAAATTAGGAGATAATTTCAGAGCACATTTCATATATTTACCTGTAGATGTGCTGTTTTAACGTTTTTCTGTGAAAACATCCGTTGTTGGAACCAACGAACACAGTTATGGGGCAGTGGTCAGATGCTTGCCTGTCAGCCCACTGCGTCCGCCTACCTTCACTCATGGTAGAGTATTGTGGCTGACCATAACATGCTGCCATAAATGCAGTTGTTTGTTCAATAATATCTGTGATTTAACGCGTTTGCATGGTCACCTATGCAAAGGTAAGTATCTTCACTGCAGTTGCCATAGCAACATGCAGCTGTACATGTATCATAGACTGATATGGCATGCCGACCAAATTAATTATCAGGTATGATCTGCTTGTACTTCTCAACTTGTATACCTATGATGTTGCGATCCCAATCGGAGATTCCATGAACATCTCAGTTGAGAATTTCTCTTTTACATAAAATGGTGAAGAAGCAAAATAAAAACACCCATGTCATCTGAGACAACACTGTGACCAACCTCCCTTTCGTCAGCAAGTGCCTGATAAAACAATTCTGATTCTTTGTGCGAGGTGCTTGAATGTGGTCTAAGTATTATAGCATAATGGCTACTTTCTGTTATCATCACCAGTGATTACAAGTTGATGTGTCGATGTGTACAGGCTATGGAACACTTTATCATCTTCAATGTCTTTGATAATGTCTTTGATAATGGCTTTGATTAGTTGTTTTTAAATTTCACTAACCATGAGGACCAGATTTTGAGCAGGAAGAAGTGCATTGCTAGCCAGTTAATTGTGGACTGTCTAATATTGTGTTTCCTTTTAAGCTGAAGTCTTTGCATCTATCAATACTAGATACATATTGACGGAAATGAGTTTAGTAGAAAGAAATGACTTACAACTTCTGTAGTGAAGTCATTGACAGTTCCTATATTGTGTTGTGCGCATGCGTATGACAATGTTTACATTTTGAATATCCGGAAGAAAAGACGCCGAATTAAACGATTTCTAGAGGCTTGAAAGATATGTTATTTGGTGTATACATGTATAAGAAGATATAGAAGATAGAGATGATGATCTGAATGAACAGTTTGATTTGGTTCGTTTGATTTTATACACTTTGATCAGTAACCTGGCCGACCCTGTGTGACACTTTGTGAGTTGCTCAATACACACCTGTATAGGGAACTCCTGTCAGCCATACTGGTCAAGGTGTGATCAGCACTGCCACGTGGACCTGGTGATTGAGCTGATAATCCCAACAGAGCTGCACGTGCCCTAACGTGCAGCTCTGTTGGGATTATCAGCTCAATCACAGTTACCAGCACACCTTGATCTACCCCAATAGGATGAAGATGACGAAACTACAGAGACCGTTAACCCTGTGTTTCCAAACATCAAAAAGAGGTAGAATAACAGAAGAAGATATACTGAATGAACTTTTGAAACACGTGAAGAAAGAAGACATTGAATGCATACAGTTGACTGCAGACGAAGGACGAATTACACTGTCTGATGAGAACACACGAAATCGCCTTGCCCCGAAAACTGTGACAATAAAAGGGAACCCAGTCAAATTCCAAAATCCTGAAAGTGGCATCACTAATGCTACAATTAAGGATGCCCCGATTGAGCTTCCAGATGAAACAGTGGTTGAAACCTTGTCTAGGTTTGGCCGTATTGTACCTCAAAGTATGAGACGAGGGAAAATAAGAGATAAGAATATTCTCACAGGTACAAGATATGTACAGATAATCGATGTAGAGAGCACAATACCTACAGAAATTGAAACAGGCGGTTTTCAAGTTAGGGTCTTCTGCGACAACGGCAAGACTGAGTGCAAGCACTGTGGTGACACCTCTCATTCCAGCTACAGATGTCCTCTGAAGCCAGAACAAACAAAGAGATGCTTCAGGTGCTACAGCACCAGCCACCTGGTGGACAAGTGCCAGAATGAGGTGGTATGTAACCACTGCGGACAACCCGGGCACAGAAAGTCAGATTGCCACGCAAATAAAGAGATGGAACTATATGGTGACTACCGCTACGAGATAGCTGAGGGACGAGAAGCTACCAACCTGGAAGTCACACAATCGCAGACGATAAAGAAAAAGAGTGTCTCAACTAAAGACAAGACAGATGTGCTGATAACTGTGGTTACTGATTTCGAGGGACCAGTGATACCCATAGCTGAGCCAGTAACTGTCAGCAGCAGTAGTGGAGGTACAGACATTACAAAACACAAAAAAAACAAGAGCGATAGCAGCGAAAACGGGCCTAGCAAAATAAATGAAGTAACAACAAGAAGTTCAAACAACAACAATAGCGATATTAATATTAGTAGTACCACCAGCAACGATATCTCCACTAACATGTTAATCGTCGGAGCGTCTCTGCTAAACCACATCGAAGCACCAGCAGGTGTGGTAATATCCAATCAATCTGGTGCTACATTTGATATGGCAGAGAAACTCATTAACGCAGCAGAGGAGGACAGCAACCAAGAACTGAAACCTGATAAAGTCGTGATACACTTAGGGACAAATGACGTAATGTATTTGAGATCGTCCGCACCAGCGGCGATTGTTAAATTGGGTGTAGCTATGGAGAGAATACACCAGAAATATCCGGCTGCACAAATTGGACTGTGTTCAATACCACCAAAAAAGGCAACAGCAGCGAACAAAAACAATGTAACGAGGTGGCGAAGGTTGTCAATGAATATATGACCTCTCTTGCTGATGCCCAACCAGACAACTACACATTCATTGACACCTGGTCTAAACTATGGTCATCGAGAGGACACGCCATCAAACAATATTATGACTCAAACGACCCGACTTAAATTTCGCAAGAAAATCCAGCACAACATATAAAAAAATAGTGCATAAAGCTTATTCCAAATATAAACAACAATTACCTCACAAATTACGCCAACTGCAGTCTAAAAATCCCAAAGAGTATTGGAAAATAATTAAAGAGGGAAAAACATCAGAAACTCATCATAACATCTCTTTAGATATATTCAAAGAGCATTTTGAGAAACTCGTTCTTGGGAATGAAAGTGGCGATGCATGTGAAACGAACGGTGAGCTCAACAACATACCTCCTAATGAAATACTAAACAGACCTTTTACACCCCAAGAAATTGTGGAAGCTATATCAAAACTAAAAAACAATAAATCGGGGGGATCAGATCAAATAATAAACGAATTTTTGAAACATTCACGACACGAATTTGCTCCTTGCTACACCAGAATATTTAACTTGATCTTAGAATCAGGGCACATGCCTGACGATTGGTGTCAGAGCGTAATTCGGCCTATTTACAAAAACAAAGGTGACCCTAATGATCCCAACAACTACAGGGGAATTTCACTGCTGAGTTGTTTTGGTAAACTGTTCACAAGCTGTTTAAATAGAAGATTAACCATTTTTATTGAAAATAACAATATTGTACAAGCAGAACAAGCAGGTTTTAAATCGGATTTCTCAACTATTGATCACCTATTTGTTCTGAAATCACTAGCTGATCTGTATCTCAGTAAGCGTAAGCGATTGTACTGTTGTTTCGTCGATTATAAAAAAGCATTTGACACTATAAATAGATCAACCTTGTTGTCAAAGATGCTAGCCTCTGGAATTTCAGGAAAATTATTTGATATCATAAAAAACATGTATGAAAAAGCCAAATCTAGCGTAGCATTAACAGCAAAAAAACAGTCAGACTTTTTCACCTGTAACATCGGTGTACGACAGGGAGAACATTTGTCTCCGCTTCTGTTCTCCATATATCTACACGACCTAAAGTCGTTCATATCGCAAAAATGCAACGGATTAAAAGACATAGAAAACTTACAAAAAGAGTATCTTCATGAAGAAATTGTAACATTTTTTAAACTGTATATACTTTTGTACGCTGATGATACAGTAATACTTGCTGAAAATCCAAATGACCTACAAGCATCATTGGATGAAATGAAAAAATATTGTGATACTTCCGACCTGCACATCAATGTAAATAAAACCAAAATTCTATTTTTTTCCAGAGGAAAATTAAGAAGACACCATATTTTTAATTTCGGAGAATTTATACTTGATACTGTAGAGGAGTATAACTACTTAGGATTAGTCTTCAACTACAATGCCAAATTCAAAATAGCAAAATCACATTTATATCAGAAAGAATGCAGAGCGATGTTCGCTCTACTTAAAAAATCCAGAAATCTATCTCTCCCGATGGATATAATGTTAAAACTTTTTAATGTACTTGTCAAACCGGTAGTGTTGTACGGAGCTGAAGTATGGGGCAGCGAAAAATGTGACATACTTGAAAGACTCCAGCTTAGATTTTTTAAATATGTGTTATCTGTAAATAAGTTCACTTCCACTATGATGGTTTATGGAGAATTGGGTGCAATTCCCCTGGATGTTGATATTAAATCACGTATGCTAACATTTTGGGCAAGATTATGTACTGGTGAAAAACACAAGATCTCAAATACGATCTACTATTTATTATATATAATAGATGAAAACAATATATTTAGGTCTGAATGGGTGGAAACTGTTAAGACAACGCTGAACAATTGCGGATTTTCTGGATTATGGTTGAATCAATCATTGCCTTGTTCTATCGAAGTATTCAAACATTCAGTGAAGATAAGACTAAAAGATCAGTTTATTCAAAAATGGCACGAAATTATATCACAAGGAGGAAAATGTACAGTTTATCGTATTATTAAAACATCGTTTGGCTTCGAAAGTTATTTAAATGAATTACCAGACCTACTCAGGAAATATTTCACACAATTTAGATGTCGAAATCATCGCTTACCCATAGAAGCCGGTGTTCGGTCACAAGTCCTTCGTAATATGCGTATATGTCATTTTTGTGAAACAGATATTGGTGATGAATTTCATTATTTACTTTGTTGTCCTAATTTTAAAGAAAAACGTAAACATTTTATCAATTCAAACTATTGGGTAAGACCTTCAACCTTCTACCTACATGAACTTTTTAAACAGACTAAGGGTGAAAACCTTAAAAAGCTGGCTATGTTTGTGAAAATAATAATATGTCAATTTTAATATTGCAAAATGTGAATATTGTATATACTATGTCATGTGCCTTCCTGGCAACTCTGTCTTGTCTTCTACTAAAGAGGACCATCAGAATAAATTACTTGTTACTTGTATAGCTATTGTCCACATCACTACTGAACCATCGACCACCACGCTAGTGCATTCACAGGTCTACGACACCATGTCTAACTAATAAATATTGTAAAAGGAAAATCAAACATAGCAGTTGTTAATAGAGCCAGTTCGTGTACCAATATATCATTAATTTTGATACTTCTGGGACTTGATCCCTAGAACCCGCCCATAAATTACTGCAGAGTTATACACCGTTTCAGTACCGAGTTTCAAAGGTTTTCCAGCTCAAGCAAATGTTATAATCTGCTTGGTGATTGGATCGAGAAAATATTCAGGCCAATTAGCTTTAAATGTCTGCATGAATGTTATGCCAATTTTCACAGCTCTATCCAAGCTTAAATCATGTAATGATATTATATTAATTGTGATGTGGGATGTGATGGATCGAAACATAATTGCAGTTTTTATAACGGCCAATAAAATTATTGTTGAAAACTCTTCTTTATGCTTATTAGAATCTGAATTGTTACATTGTCGTCCATATTCTGGAGACCATGTTCCGGTTTTGCGCAAAGATATAGGCTTAGCGACTATTTCTAGTACCTGGCTTTTATGTAAACACTCCCCCAGGACCATGCCCGTACCTCATATAATTTGACTCGATGAACATGTCATTCGAGACACCATTAGAACTTCATGGATTATGGTGCATTGTGTGTTCACCTTTCATGAATTGTTTCCAGATACTAATGGCATAGCCTGCCTATTTTTTCTCAGATAATATAAACCATAACGTGCATAGTCCAGATGACTTGGTGCAAAAATGTGTGGTAACATCTGTTCAACTGCAGCTATATGTAAAGGTCGATCTGATTCCCGTTCATCACGTACATATATCATCATGATCATAACTGGTTTTATTAGGAGATCCACCCAAAGTTTTGAAGTTCTGCTCTTGTTGGTAATATCTGCCAACAGCTGCGTCAGATCAGACATGCAAACCAGTTTAAAAAAGTGTCAATGTCTTGATAGCAGGGAACTGATGAACTTAAAACTTGACCAATATTTGAGAGAAAACAATTGTATTGGGACTATTGTATCATGTATGCTATAATATAGGCCTAGATTAGAGTCTAGTGATATGCCTTTAAAATGTGATAGCCTTTGTAAAGTCAGTAAGTAGGCTCAGAAAGTTGTATACAGGTACCTTTACCTAAACATATGCTTCTCATGATACAAAATGTGAATTGCTAGTATAGCGGTGGCGGCCATCTTGGATTTATGCCCGTAATAAGCTTCTGAATAACAAAATAATGCCGGAAATGAGTTTATTGTGTTTAAATTAGTTGGAAAAGTGGTATTATACATATTTAGTGAAAAAGTTACGTTTCCACTGTGGCTATTGGCGGCCATTTTGAAAAACGTGAATGACTAAAATTGCCCAAGGGTGACACCTCCACACCCTCTGGATTCTTTAAGTAGTGGGTCTTGACAACAATATTCTGCAAAGAAAAAAACTATATACTCCAAGTCCAGGTTAGAGCAAAATAAGGGACTTGGCTGCCGGACTAATAGTAACCCAGAAATATCTGCATAAAGGAGACTATATTGTGTTTTACCAAGTAGCGCATGTCACAAGCCGGCCTGATGGCGATGATCCGTGTTATTTCGAAATTGATACGAACAAATCTAAAGTTTGGTGAGTTATAATCATGATAATTATGATAATTCTGTGAAACGCAGTGACGTCAC